>JAVIWB010003164.1:0-44028 GCA_031893035.1 Dermolepida albohirtum
TTAAATAGTTTACTAGTTCATTAAAATGTTTGATAATTTAAGATAATTTTTGTATACATTCGCTGGTATATATATGTATTTGAATTTTTATAGAAATGATCTGTCGTCAGATGGTGCTAACGTTACGCCTCGACATATTTTATAAATTGTGATTACGCTATTCGTATACATTCGAGTAGTTTCTTCTTTTCTTATCTAATTTACTTATTCGCAATTAGATTGTATGTTGTATTGCATTCTAGAAAAGGATTTAATTTAAGAAAGTTCTTAGATAGTATTGCAACATAAGCTTTAAATTTCGCTTCGTGGGAGTTCTTGATTAATACGAGATGGCGCTATATATCAAAAAAAAATAGTTCTAAATAATTATGCTTGGGTATATTATTATCACAATCGTACATTGTAATATGTAAATACAATATTGATCATTATGTACATTGAAGCATTAATAGTAAATAATGTCTGAAAATGTTGCGAATTGTGATGTGAATAATTCAATATTTTTAGAAAATATACCAAATATAAAGGAAGAATACAAACTAGAAAATGATCAAGACAAGGCAATTGTCTGTGAATCTATTATTAACATTGAAAAAACCGAAGATGATTTTCATTTAAAAGATACAAATGATATGAAATATATTAAAACGGAGCTATCCAAAGTTGATGATTTAAATGCTAATGTTAAAATAGAAGACATGAGTAATATACAAGAATACAATAATATAATGAACAAAGAATTTATATCTCCCAAAGTATTCCAAGACATTAAAACAGAAGAAACTATTTTGCCTTGTGATATAAAAATTGAATTAAAAGAGCAATTATTATGTAAGTACTGGTCTATAATCTGGAACTTAAAGATATACTTTCTTTCTTATATTTATATTAGAAAATAACTGATTAAATAAAAATTAAGTTCATCAAATTATATCAGATGAAATATTTTTTAATGGCTTGTTTATATAAATACGATTTATTAAAGTGAACAGTTTTTTACATAGAAGCATAAAATCTAGCATGCTAATGTTTTCAATTTCTGGTGAAATTTATACATATAAAGATTCCCATTATTGAAACCTTTAAACGACTTTATAATAGATTTAAAGTAGAAATGATTATTTTTAAAAATGAGAACGTATGAATTTATGAAATAAATTGCTTTTAAACTAAGTAAGAGGTCTAACATTAAGAGAAAATAAGGTCAAATATAAAAACTCTTTGGTATGAAACGAGCATAAGAATTGGAAGGGAGAATAAATTACTGTTATAATTGCAGAAGATTATTATTTCACAAAACATATTTCATTATTCTTTTTCTTACTTTCTGAGTTATTGCATATTTGCTATTTTGAAGTGAAAAACATCGTTTTAAAATATAAATTGAATTTAATAAAAATTGTCGATGAAGTAAATATATGAACAATTTCGCTTCATTCTCGTTATTTCATGTACAAATTTTAAAATTTTTGTCATATTTTGTAAAGTATTAAGAAAATCACATGTTTGCTAATTTATCAATTAATATGTTATATATAATTAAGATACATGCATTTTGATAAGACATTCAAGTGTTGAATGAGTAAAACAGTATAAACAACGTTTTGATGTGCTTCTTTTTATCTTTCATCAATATACTATATTATATTATCTTGGAAGTCTACTACATTTAGTGCATAGAATATATGGTATAATATCAAAATATCTTGCAAATAAATCTTATTCAAAACTACAAATCTATTATAAAGTCATATTTTATATATCTTTGGACAAGCTTTGTAAACAAAATTCTATTGAACAAAAGTAATAAAGAAAGATAAATGATTGTATTTAATGATATACACAAAAACATCTATCAACTTGAATATTATCAACGCTTTTAAAGACGGAATCTTCAATGAAATTTCCACGTTATCAAAACTTTGTTCAATACTTCATTGTAAAAAGTTTATATTTGTTTTTGTAAAGTATGAATAATATCACAAGATATATTTTATTCATCCCTAATAATAGTTGCCATGAATGTTTTTAATGTGTGTAAACTTATTCACAGATTGTGACCAGTGTCATGAATATTGTCAAGATTATTGTACCAAATGTCAAATGCTGGTGCATATTTTGGATAGGAATACCTGTGATTATTTGCTTAACAAAGCAAGCGAAGACATTCCTAAGAATATCTTGGAAAGGAAAGGATCTCTAGGATATACAGGGATTTTTGCATCGAGGGTTTTACCAAAAGGTGTAAAATTTGGCCCTTTCACTGGACTGTACACTTCAGGAGGATATTGGAAAATAAAAGAAGGAAAATTAGTACTATGTGAAAACCAATTAAAGTTTCAGCATTGGATGGGATACATCAATTCGGTCAAGAGCCTTTTAGAAAACAACCTACAAGCATTTCAGTATGAAGATGCTCTATATTACAGTAGCATTTGTGAAATCCTGGAAGGTGAAGAATTATTGGTGTATTTTGGGGAAGAATATGGTCTGAATGAAGATGTTGAAAAGAATTTCATCTTTACCACAGAAAATATCTTTGAAAACGTATTTGCCTGCACTTTTTGTTGTTTAGGGTTTAAATCGGAAGTATATCTGGTTAAACACAAAGAAGTGTGCCCTAACAGAACTGACGGAAAACTTTCGATAAAAGGTAAGGTCAAAAAACCATTTTAAACATCCAACTTTTGACATTAAACATATGGTCATTTATAGTATTGAATCGTCTTGATTTGTGAGTTTGAACATCCTGATATTACATTGACTACTCTGCTTTTTGGTGTTAGCATCGTGCTCGAAGGCCTACGTACAATTTTGACCGATTTGTTGTTCCTTTCTCTCGTTTTCGATCGTAGTTAATCAGCACCACAGTTTTAGAGGTTTACGTATACTTCGAAAATTACAAGCTTTTTGATGTACAGTTCATGATACGCACTGTGCAGGAGTTATTCAGTGAAACAGTTGACAATACCTCAGTATTGTCACCTCGGACGCAAAAGATGCCCATTATTTATTTACCATACCTTGTAAAGTATAACAGAATAGAGAAAGGGACTCTGACGTAATGAATAAATGCGGGAACTATGATGTAACAATTACGTTGACACAAGTATTTACCATATTAGTGGCGTAATGTTTCGCTATTATTTTATTAAAAATGGAAAAATGCAAGAATCATTCCTAATCGCCTAAATTATGATAAATAATGAAATTATATTGATTATACTTTACGAAAATCTGAAGGTTTAATAGATACACCTTACGAATTAAATGGAATGTGATGGATAAATTCAACTTACTGGCGTCTATTTTTAGGCCTACATGAACTCTTACTGAATCATACTCAATGTTTCATTTATATGTAATATTTCACATATATACTATACTTAGTGAAGGGGAAGTAAATTCAAATGACACTTATTCCTGAAGTAATTAATTTTAATCTCATAAAGAAAGTATTGAATACAAATCGTTACAACTATTATAAGTAATAATACATACATTTAATAAAAGCAGGAGTTTATTAAAATTTTGCCTTAGTGAACAATATTGTTTACAATATTAGTAGAAGCAAGTTACCTATTTTTTACAAGGGAATCATGCCATAATTAACACAGTATTCATATTACTTTGAAACGACAAAATAAAATAATAATTGAGTTCAATATAGTATTCTGGAAAATAAATGACATAAAAACACATAGTACACTACTATAAGGATATTAGATACTGTTAAATGAGCAATGTTGTAATCGAAATCTGTTTTGCTTAATGCTTCTGTTCCAGAACTACCACTATGTTCTTTATCTGATGAACCTATATTTATTTACATTTTAAAAAATGTATTCAGTGCCTCATCTATCAAGTCTTCTTTGTAAATAAATTCATTTTCAGTTTTTCACAGATTCTCTTCCATTCGTCAACAATTATATTATTAAATTTTTTTTTGAACCAGTAATTCGCCCTCAGAAGCTTAAAAGTTATGTTGCGTGCAGCTACTCACTTCTTAATTGTGGCCCAAATGGTTTCGATGGGGTTCAACTGTGGATGATGTGGCGGTAGTTTTAGATCAGGTAACCATGCTGCTCTGGTAATGTGTCTAATCTAGAATAAAAGTTACCTTCAGTAAATATTCAAACCAACAGTGAATTTTGTAGTTGAATTGTACTTATACTTTATGGGAAACCTAGACTTGGGTTGGATAATGTACAACTCAAATTTTGTGCTGCTACTGTCAAATGGAATATTATGATCAGTTATATTTTTTTAATGTCCTTTTTGTGAGCAATAAAAGTTATATTTCTATCCACAGGTGCATTATGGTAAGTACCAGCGTCGATTACTAGTATAGATTTCTCAGGAAAATTTGAAATTAAGTGGTCCTGGGTCCATTTCATAAAATTAGTGTTATTCATTTCATCATGATAGTTACCACTTTTTCTACCCATAGAATATGTATAGCCTCAAGTAAATATTAATAAAGCATTGGGTATAAATTCCATCTCTCCACCTGAATGTATTTCAATAAGTCGCTAACTTTTCGCTATAGGTTTTTCAAGCCTTTTAAGGTATCATCATACCAACCCATATCTTTTATATGGCTACTATGTATATACATCTTGTTTGTATAAATGATATGCCAAACTTATTTCCGATAGCGCATAATTTTTCTTAAAAACTGTAGGTTAAGGATGAATATCATAACTTTCTATTAAAATTCTGTGATAGTCCCCTGTTCGTCGACATCTTAAATAGCATTCATCGTTATTATAATATATATCAGCACTGTTTATACTTAAATCCTACTTTTTTTTTAATTGGACCCGCGAGGTCTCAGCTGATCCAGTAAAAGACACTTCTAGATCTGTTATCTTTTTGGTAAAACGCCGACAAAAGTATAAATTATATTTGTATTTATAATTTTTTTACAAAATTATGTGACATACGTAACACAAGGAAACTATTATTTCCAATATTAACTTACATTTGTTGGTCGGAGCAATTCTCCTTATCGTTTCAAGATATTCAGCAGATACATCATTGATCTTTTGCCTTCTACGTGCGCGTCTCATATGAGGGCAACTGAATGATGTGCTGGCTTCAGATTCGATACATTCACCTTCTTTTATTATGGTCTAATAAGAATTTTTGTATATTTCAGTTGCAAAAAAGTTATTTTCCTATTAATAATAAATAAATAATCTGATTAAAATACCTGCACTATACGAGGTGTGGCTATTAAATAACGAGACTGACACTGGTACAGAAGAAGTGCGCATGCGCCAAACGCCAACGACTGACAATATTATCGTGAAGCCTTCTCTTTCGAATGCAGTGCCTCTCGCCTCTAAACAAATCAGTATAGCCGGAGTCTTCGTTCGCATTAGAATTGTTTTCTTGTTTTGCCGAAAAAATGTTAAGAAACTATTAATCAACTTTACTCCCGTCACGTTCTTATTCAACTCCGTGAAAGAATAAGGAAAAAAGACCCGAATTGTGGAAGGACAAGTTATGTGTTCTCCACCAAGACAATGCACCGGCTCATTCCGCATTGTCAGTCAAGGGGTTTCTAGCCAAGTACAGCATCTCAGTATTAGACGATCCGGCTTATTCGCCGGATCTTGCACTGTGCGACTTCTATCTGTTTCCTAAGGTGAAATCTGAATTAAAAGGAACAAAATTTGAGTCCGTTGAAGCTGTGAAAGCGAAAGCAGCACGCGTCCTGAAAGAGCTGACAGAAGAAGACTTCCAGCACTGTTTCGAACAATGGAAGATTCGTATGGAGTGTTGTAGGGATAGAGGAGGGGTGTGTATTGAAGGTGATAATAAGTAAATATGTATTAAATCAAAATGAAATGTTTTACAGCGTACGTCAGTCTCGTTATTTAATAGCCACACCTCGTATATCTAACCTATATAGATGCAATGGAGTTGTAAGACCATCCTTTGCCTCCATAAAATGTCTTACATTATAAATGATTTTACGGCCTTGGATATGTATTATAGTCCCTTTGATTACTATATTTTTGGTACTCATGGTAGAGAGCTCGTATAATTCACATTGATTTAGCGATGAAAAGTAAATAAAGTTATGTGTAGATAATATACCCTTTTAAAAAGTCGCGGATATATAGCCTTAGGTTGTTTTCGATATCACAAAAATTAAAACCAAATATAATACCCAAACACATTTTATATAAACCAGCACTAAAAGAAGATAGAGGGTTATATCGATATAAACTGATATAAATACACGCCTCCGCTAGTGATAATTCTCAGTGCACGAACCAATATTCGTACATTGCGTTGCTACGTCACAGTCCTTTTCTTTATTCTTTACACTCTATCTCTTTAGCATTTGTTGTTTCTTTTTTCTAATCGTTAGTTTCTTATAGTCATTGATTAAAGTAAACAACTGTATGTAGATTCTACGAGTAAAAACACGTTCGCTTTAAATTAATTTTTACGGAATAGACTCAATTATTAGGAAGTTTATTAAATTGCGGAGTGAAGGAAAATCATGGCGTAATTTCTTTTGTTTAACCCCTTCGCAAGCCTACCTTCTGAATGATTATTGCTGGAGGATATATTGCATGAAATTAAAATTTCATCTGCTATAAAAGCAGACTATCTGTGTTTTACTTTTTATTAAATTAACTTGAAATTTTTCAATATCGTACAATTTTTGTTCGAGTAGCGGTTAGAAATCAATTTCATGTTTTTATACACTTTTAGAAATCGTCCAATGCGCATATTGCAAAATCTACTTGGATGAAAGGGAATATGTAGAATACCACAGGGACAATTGCCGCGACAAAACTTCCAGGTAAGATTAGTGTTATTTCGTTACTGAAAATATTTTTTTAATGTCGAATCAAGAGGCATACAAAGGGTACTAGAAAAGTTTTGCAATATGACGCAACAATGAATCGTAGGAAGCTGCTTGTTGCTGCATGTTGAGACATGTTCATACGTGCATAGTAGCTGCCGCGCCATGTCGATGGGCTCAGTTATTCATTAGCAGTGAAGTGATGTTTGTCCACATCGCACAACGATATTCAGGTGGCATAGAGAATTCCAAAGGGGAAATTTAATTAATTACTTCAGGTCTAAATGCACCAGCAATTCGTTCGATTCTGTATGATCATTTGCACGTGAAGAAACTTTGTTCTCTCTGGGTGTCGCATCGATTTACTGAAGAGCAGATGACACGACGTGTGACTTGGTGCCAGGGGATGCTAAAAAAGTTTAATAAGGTACAATCTCGGTATGTGAACAACATCGTGACAGGTGACGAGACTTGGTTGGGTTGGCTGTACTATTACGATGCACCGACCAAAGCTCAAAACAAAGTTCGGGTCTTTGATTATGAGGACACACCCGTAGTTATCAGAAAATCCCGACCTGTAAAGAAGAAAATGATAGCTGTATTTTTCAAATCGAGTGGAATCGTGGAACGCGTCGTTTTGGACACACAGAAGTCAGTCACAGCTAGGTGGTATACTGAACAGTGCCTGCCTAAAGTCATTGGATCTATGAAGAACCTGCGGCCAAAATCAAGAATGGACACCTGGTTCCTCCATCACGATAATTCTCCAGCTCGCCGCGCCAAAGCCTGCGCCGAATATTTGACCACGACAGGATTGAAACTTCTCGAGCACCCTCCTTACAGTCCAGATCTTGCTCCCAGCGACTGTTCCCGCATATGAAAATGAGCTAAAAGGGAGGCGGTTTTCCAGTGATGAGGACCTTCTGCAGGCTTGAGACAACGAGTGTACTTTACTCCCTAGTGAACCTGGTTTAAAGATTGGTTTCGGAGGATAGAACGATGTATTGAGTGTAGAGGAAATTACTTTGAAAAAATTAAATAAACAAAGCGGTATTGCAAAACTTTCCTAGTACCTTTTGTAGATGTAATAGAAATGTGTCGCGTGTCTGTAAAAATGGTTCTGCTGCTGTTGGCTAGTAACACATATCATTTAAAATACATAACACTGTTTGCCTTTCATCCACTACTTTTATTTGTTCTGCTAATGCTAATAAACTATCTTGCAAGGCTTTTATGACACTTGCTAGTACAATGTAATTCGCATGAATAGTTTGTAAATCCGTGTAAACACCAGCACTATTAAATTGTATCTGGCTTTTTTAATGGCTATTAGATTCTTTTGGATTGAACTAAGGATTTGATTGTGCGAAAATTTTTTGAATAATCGTGGTTCTTGTATGCCAGGATAGTGTTTGTGAAATTCGAGTATCCGTTTCGGAGATTTCAGAAAAACTTTTTTGGTGCTGCTTATACCATCTACAGCCGAGTAATTTTTTGGAATAGTTCCTACAATCAGATATAATGCATGTAACAAGCCCGTTACTTGTAGTGAAATCGGACATTCATGTTTAATGTCCCGCAGAAGCATGGACGAGCCGGCATCAGTAACAAACATCACTACTTGCTTTGTCGTCAACTTTGTGGAGTACTTAGTTTCACACTGTGAATAGTTTCGCCGGTGAAATTTTTTGAATAATAGTGAACAGATTCTAGCCACGTACCCCAGCAGGTAAGAATTGGTTGGCAATAAGGAATCAGCATTGTATGTACTCCAAAACTGTCGTAAGACTTCCTTCTCCACTATTCTAAATTGTAGATTACAACTCGTCAGCATATAAATTATATGTAACACAAACTCCTTTTGAGATGTTGGATATCATTTTGTATGTTTTTGTGTATTTACACGTCTCAAGCAGCCTCTTTTCTTCCGACAGAGAAACAATGTATAACACATTAAACAAATTACTTTAGCACCATCGTATTTTAGGTGTAGGAATTATCCGATAAATTTATTTACATTGTCCATGTTATTATTCCATTTCACACTTATAATTACGCTCCAATGTAATATCAAATATTGATTGTTACCAACGTCATAAAAACTCGTACGTAACTAAACTTACTACACTTTACAACACGCCCGATATACTTTGACTAGTCTGAGATATCTGTACCACTTTCTTTCGCCGCTCATACATGGTGTCTGAATATTTCCGTTTTAATGATTAATTCTTTGGTAAAATTAATAATTTAGAATTACACTAGGAACGTTTATAACAATGAGACAAAAAGGTTTATTGGGATCCCATAGTATCTAAATAATTTCAATAAATAATGCAAGTTTAAATGAAGTATCTGGAAATGTACAAATGCAAAACGATAAAAGGTATTCTGTGGTAAACTAGCCCGACTTAAGATTATATAAAGATAACATTAATATCTAATATACACTTTGAAAGTGAAATCTGAACAATTATTATAAAAAAAATTGAATCCAATTCGGCCACTTTTTGACACTTTAGCTTTTTTAAAAGAAGCCAATTCAACTATTCAAAATTTCTCTACGATTTCTAACAATTATGTCCTGGAATTTTTATTGGTTTCTCGTGAGATAACATACTGTATACTGAGTATACCGGGTGCCCAGTTTGAGTAGGGGATTTAGATACAACTAGTATGGTGTCAAGGTCGTGGTTGCAGGAATATGTTTTTTGTTATTGCTACTACTACATTACTGCTCACAATTTAATTTGTTTTCGATCATGTGTTGTATGAAAAATATTAATTGATGAATAAACAATTAATTTAAAATTAATCATCTAATGTTAATTAATAGATGTGTATTTAAACACATCTAAGCAGACGTGTGTTAGAAGTTCATAATGAATTCATTTGTTTTTAGGAATCAGATCTTACCAGCATCGATTAATCGAACAATGAAGATAAAACGACGTTCACCTATTTCAAGATGCAATAAACAACAACGTGAAGTATTTGAATGTGCATATTGTGAATATAACACGAGATACAGAAGCGACCTTAAAGAGCACACAAACAAACACGAAGTGAAAGTGTACAAGTGTGCTATTTGCCATAGAAGATTCAAAGAAAAGGAAGGTCTTAAGTTGCATATGAATACTCATGGTGACTTTGATGAAGGAAAAGAAATCTGTCGATGTTCTCTCTGTGAATACAAGACAACTTTCAAATCACATTTGAAGACGCATTTAAAAATAAAACATGGTATAGGAGAAGATGATACCAGTTCACTTAAAGCAGCGAACCGACTTACGTGTTCCGAAGGTGAACACGAAATAAACTACGAATTGTGTTCAAAAATAAATATAGATGGAACAAGCTGCGTAGAAGAGACAAAGCCATTTCAAAGTCTTGAAAATGAATTCGGACCAAACCACAAATTGTACTTGAAAGAATATTGCGAAGGGAAAATAAAACAATTTAAATGTTCTGAATGCAATTTCGAAACGAGTGACAAGCGATATTTGAAACAACATATAAACATAATGCATTGTGAAGGAAAACCAAAGCGATTTAAATGTTCAGAATGTGAGTTTGAAACAAACATCAAATCATATTTAAGAAGACATGCAGATATAAAACATCCTGCAGAAGTTAAACGATTTAAATGTTCACAATGTGAATTTAAAACAAACCATAAACCGTATTTAAAAAAGCATACAGATGTAAAACATCCTACAGGAGTGAAACGATTTAAATGTTCCGAATGTGAGTTCGAAACGAAAAACAAGCGCTCTTTAGGAGAACATGTAAATGGAATGCATCGCGAAAGAGAACCAAAGCGATGTAAATGTTCTGAATGTGAATTTGAAACAAATCACATATCGTATTTAAGGAAACATATAAACGTAAAACATCGTGGGAAGGAATTAAAACGGTTTAAATGTTTCGAGTGTGAGTTCGAAACTAAACATAAATATTATTTAAAGGAGCATATAAACTTCAGACATTCTAAAGAGAATATTAAAAGATTTAAATGTTCGCAATGCGAATTCAGAACAAACGACAAATCGTATTTAAAGAATCATACAGATGTAAAACACTCTACAGAAGGGGCAAAACGATTTAAATGTTCTGCATGCGAGTACGAAACGATTAGCAAGCGCTATTTGAGACAACATATATACAGGATGCATCGTGAAGGAGAAGAAGGGCGATTTCAAAATTTTAAATGTTCTAAATGTGAGTTTGAAACAAAGCACAAATCGTATTTAAAAGAACATACAAAATTCAAACATTCCGAAGAGAAAATGAAAAGATATAAATGCTCGCAATGCGACTTCAGGACAAACAACAAAACGTATTTGAGGAAACATGCAATTATAAAACATCGTGCAGAGGAATTGGAACAATTTAAGTGTCCTGAATGCGACTTCATAACAAAGTACAAAAAGGGTCTGGAAGACCATATAAACGTAAAACATTGCGAAGAGAAACCGAAACGATTTAAATGTCTAAAATGTGACTACGAAACAAGTTGGAAATCATGTCTAATAAGACATACAGTTGTAAACCATTCTGAAGGGGAAGTAAAAAAGTTTGGATGTCCGGAATGTGAATTCCAAACAATCCACAAACGACAAATAAAAATCCATATTAATGCAGAACATTGTAAAGAGGATTCAGAACAATTTAAATGTCCGGAGTGCGATTACAAGACAAACAAGAAAGTGAATTTGAGAAATCATGTAAATGCAAGACATCGCGAAGGTAAACAATTTAATTGTGCAGAATGTGGACACCAAACAAAGTACAAATCGAGCTTATGGAAACACATAAAAGCAAAACATTCTGAAGAGAAAATGAAATGATTTGAATACAGATCAAACAACAAATCAGATTTAAAAAGACATTAATAAAAAATATGGTAAAGAAAATTGCCAAAAGTACTTATAGTTATAATGTGAGTACAAAACAAATATATATTGGGTCTGGGAAAAAGTTCGTGGCGTTTTTTCAGTAAAATTCAACTGGTCCCCGCATGGCGCGTGGACGAATTCATTTAAACCGAATATGCTCCATTATTATCGACAATGTTTCGCCATTTTTTTGGTAGATCCATGATCCCATCGGTGAAAAACTTCTGTGGTTTCTGGTCGAAAAACTGAATCAAGTAGTTTTCACAGGCTTCTTTTGAAACCAACTTAATTCCATTGAGAGAGTTCTGCAGAGATCGAAACAGATAATAGTCAGAGGGTGCTATATCCGGACTGTAAGGTGGGTGCATCAAAACTTCCCAACCAAACTCTCTCAATTTTTGACGGGTCATCAAAGAAGTGTGTGGTCGGGCGTTGTCATGATGGAAGACAACACCTTTCCTATTAATCAATTCGGGCCGTTTTCTTTCAATCGCCTGGCGTAATCTCTCTAGTTGTGCACAGTAGAGTTGAGAATCAATTGTCTGACCAGTTGGAAGTAGCTCGTAGTGGAGGATTCCCCTCCAGTCCCACCATACACACAGCATCACTTTTTTTGGCGTCAATGTTGGCTTAGCGAACGCTTGTGACGGCTCACCATCCTTTATCCACGATCTTTTACGCTTCCGATTATCGTACGTAATCCATTTTTCATCTCCGGTTATTAAACGTTTCAGAAACGGCTCGATTTCATTCCGTTTCAGCAGCGCATCGCAGATGTTAATTTGGTCCATCATGTTTTTCACGCTCAACTCATGAGGAACCCATACGTCAAGCTTTTTTTTGTAACCAGCTTTGTGTAAATGGTTCAAAACAGTTTTGTGGTCAATGCCTAGCTCCATGCCAATATCGACACTGCTGATATGCTTATCTTGTTGGACTTTTTCAAGAATTTCATCAGATTTTTCAGTGATTGGACGACCGGAGCGTGACTCATCTTTCACATTGAAATTTCCAGAACGAAAGCGAGCGAACCATTTCCGCGCAACAGATTTCGATAAAGTACCTTCACCGTACACAGCACAAATTTTATCACAAGCCTGCGCAGCGTTCTTCCCCTTATCATAATAATATTGCAGAATATAGCGAAATTTCTCATTATTCTTCTCCATTTTCAAGTGCGAATAACTTTCCAACCACTGCACCGACTACAATGTTTCTACGCTCAAACTAACGTTCGGAAGGTCATCTAAAAAACGAGCTGTCGGTGGTGTCGCTGTGACTTGTTGTTCTTTAGTTATCGGCAACCAATGCCATCTATCGGGAAAAACGCCACGAACTTTTTCCCAGACCCAATATTATTCTGAAGGGGAAGTGAAATATTTTGGGTGTTGGAAATGAGAATTCCAAAGAATCCACAATTACAAATTAAAATCCATATTAATGCAAAACATTGCAAGGAGGGTCCTCCAGAACGATTTAAATGCGAGGAATGCGAATATAAAACTAATTACAAATCGGACATGAAAAAACATATAAATGAATTACATGATGAAAAGATAATAAAACGATTTAAATGTCCTTAATGTGAGTACAAGTCAGACAACAAATCACATTTAGAAAGTCATATTTATGGACAATAAAGATTACTATTATTTTATTTATTGACTTTATTAAATCTCGTTCATTTCCTTTCTCAAACATTTAGGAAGCGAAAGTTACGAATATACTTGTGTTGTCTTTTAATTTTAAAGGACATTTTCATTCTATAGAGATGCAGGCGAAGTTACCTTCTCAATCGTTTTCCTCTGAATCGATTTGAAACTTTTTTGTCACCAGAAACGTCATATGCAGAATTTTTTGCACTTAGGCTAGGCTGCCTTCATTTTTTAATAATTTTGATTGCTTTTTATCGCTAACTATGCCAGTGTCCTCAAATTTCTACTCGAGTGTATGAAATGATGTTACTGAGCGAGGCCCATTTCTTAATGTGTTGGCATATTGTCTGCTGAATTCGTAGTAGCAGTAAATAATACCAATATGAACCCGTAACCACAAAACTATTTTAAACAGTACTCAAAGCTACACCGTGTTATTTAAAATCAGGAAAACAGAAAAATATAATAATTATACCGGATGTCCCATGACATAATTGCCACAGCTTAAGGATGTAATACTGATATAATTTCAAGATAAAAATGTTTAATGAACATATGCTCAAAACTCTATCGTAACTGAGCTACATGCATTTGCAGATTTAGGTAACCCTACTAATGCAGTTGTTATGTACCACTGCAAAAAAATCTCAATGAAAATCGTTTAAATAGGAATCCTTTATTGCATTGGTTGTTCAAAATATCCACCCAGTTGGTGTATACATAGTTCAGCTCTTCTTAGAATAGTTTCTGTGGCATCCATAATTCTAGATACAAATTCTCTGTTTCCAAGTTATTCTGCATAAACCAAATTTTTCAGCCTTCTCCATTAAAAATAGTTTAAGGGATTTAATTCTGGTATACTTGGCGGTCAAGCAACTGCTAAACCTCTTATTTGGTTCGTATAACTTTGATTAAGAAAATCTGTTACTAGTCTGCCAAAGTGCGAAGGTGCGCCATTGTACTATTTCCATTTCTACATCTTACATTAAGAGGAACGTCATCCAGTAATGTTGTATGTCATTTTCCAGGAAACGTAAATAACGAACTGCCGTGAACCGTTCTACAATTATAAACGAACCAATGAGTCGTCAATAATACCGCACCAAACATTCACCGAAAATCTTTCTTGAAAAGTCCCCAATTTGCCATAGATTTTTAAGTGCCCAACTATGTGAATTTCAGGAGTTATTGATGCTGTTTTTGGTGAAGGCAGCTTCATCACTAAATAATACTTTCTGACAAAACCCTCAATTTCACACTAACCAACGACTAAATTGAAGCCTTGATACGTAGTCGCCAGGTTTTAAAGCTGGTTTAGGTAAAATGTAGTACGGATTCAAACCGAAATAGTGTAGTCTCCATACTCTCGTGCGGCTTACGGTAAATCTCTTGGCTATTCTTCAGATACTAGTAGTTCTTTCCATTACACAATCCCATCAAATCCACAAAGTGAACATCGGCGTATTCTTCAATCGAGAACTACATACATTTAAAAGTATTAATGTAACACGAAAAAATAAACTCTCTAAATTAACTTAATTGATGTTTACTGTCACAATCAATAATAACTGATGAATTATAGCCACGCCGACTTTTTAAACATAATAACTGCATTAGTAGGATTATCTAAACCTTCAAATGCGTGTAGCTTATTTACCATAGAATTTTGGGCATATGTTTATTAGACATTTTTTACCTTGAAATTGCTTCAGTATCACATCCTTAAACTGTATTACCGATTATCACGCTCTATCGATGGACGTCGGCTTATTGACAGATGATATAAGTACGGGCGACTTCCCTTGCTAAACGACAGGTCGCCTCCATCAAGTAGATATGATTATCCAGCTCTAATCATAAGTGTAAAGCACGTTTGCATAAAAAACAAAAAATAAAATAAACCCTCAAATAATTGTAATTTGTAGTTGTTTACGCAAGCAAACGTAACGCTGTAAAACACTATCTATATATCCAATCTTTCAAAATTACCAGATTTCAAGAAATATGTTTGCAAAACAGCTGTTACTTAAAAAATTTGCTTGTAAATTTAATAATACATCAGTATAAACAACCTTCATGAAATAAAGGACAACACTTAGCTCGAGATCTTTTCCAAATTAAGTATTTCTCTCTAAATTCGTATACTGTAAAATATTATTTTCATTAACGCAGATTAGATAAACTTTATTAGTGATAGTGTTGCTAAAATAGTTTAGTAATGTTCTTGTATTAATTCACGCAAATGAGCATTCAAATTCTCGTAAAGATAATATGTTAACGTTCTCTGCTCGTTTACAATTGAGCAGTTTGTTTTCTTTATTTATTCGTAAATAAGTAGTAAGTACAATGATTGTATTTTCAAGAAAAGCGTTAAACTTAAAGAAGCTCATAAATCTATAAAAATTTTAATTATGCCGTACACAAGTTCTTGGCGTCTACGAGATGGCGCTTTTGAAATACCTATACTGACATTTCATTAATTACGTATCTCCCATCATGATTAAGATTTGGAATAATTATTGTAATTTGTACCTAATATTAATTAATTTGTTTAAATGTTGTTTTATAAGATGACACTTTAGTTTGTTTTTTCCCCTTAGTAAACATTGCAGCATTGATATCTAATAATGTCTGAAAATGTTGCAAAACGTGATGTGAATAATCCAATGTTTTCAGAAACTATACCAAATGTAAAGGAAGAATACGAACTAGATGATTATCAAGACAATAAAACATTAATCTCTGAATCTATCGTTAGTATTAAAAAAACTGAAAATGATTTACTTGAATTAAAATGTACAAATGATGGTTTGAAATGTACTCGAACAGAGTTCTCTAAAATTGATAATGTTAAAATAGAAGACACAAGTGATATAAAAGATTACAATAATCTAAGCAACAAAGAACTTATATCTTTGGAAATAGATGAGGAATTTAAAATACAAGAAGTTATTTTGCCTTACAATATAAAGACTGAATTCAATGAAGGACTACTATGTAAGTACAAAGTCATTTCTGAGGCTTAAATACAAATTTGTTTTCTTATTTTGTATTCAAAAATTGTCCGATAGAACAAAAACTAAGATCATCAAAAAATATCTTCTAGAGTGTTGTTAAAGTAAATATAATTTATTAATTTGGATCTAAATAGTTCTCTAAATATAGAGGTATAAAATTAGATATGTTGCTATGTGATATACATTGTACGAAAAACTTCTGGGAAATTAATTTGTTTTGTTAAATATACACATCAAATTTCTTGTGATTCTATTTCCAATTCCATAAATTTATAGACTGAAATCTATAACCAATTTAATACCAGATTTAAATTTGGATATAATTATTTTAAAAAATGAAAAATATCCGAACACACTCATTCGATATAAAAAGAGCATAGGAATTAGAAAGAAACTAAATTAATCTTATAATTGCAGAAGATTAATTCCCAATTCAAGTGTTTTTTTTTTAATTATAAAACATATGTACAAACATTTTTCATAATTAGGAAGTTGAATTTAAATAAATTTTTGGTAAAATAATTACGAACAAGTTTGCTTCATTCTTAGCATCTCATGAATGAATTTTTAAAATTTCGTCTTACTCTTTGAAATACTTAAAAAATCACATATTTATTTCTTTATAATTAACATACATATATGTATTTTGATAAATTTAATTATAAACATTCTTCCATATGTTAAATGAATAAAACAATATAAAAAAGCAAAGAATATATTTTAACGTGCTTGACTCTTTAATAGTACAGTAATATTATATTATTTTAGAAGTTTACCACATTTAAAATATTCAAAAAATACTATACTCTATTTCAAAAAGTGAAAGGCAAATTTCTGAACATATCCCAAGCCCAAATTACAATCTACAAAATTCCTGAAATTAGTTTTATGTAAAATTTGAAAACAAAATATGAAACCTGTGCCTACTGCTTAAAACAGAATTACAAGTGCAGTAGTGTACAGTATGTGAAAATAAAGTGGAATAGAAAAGTAAATAAATCAGAAGTATTGTTACATATCCATGCATTAAAATTCTTGTTTTTATGTGTGTAAATAAGATATTTGCTTCAAAAACACATGTAATTTTATTTATTTGTTTAAAAAGTTCTAATAATACGTCATTATAGACACATTACATATACATAACAGCACTTGTTGTTAATTAATAACAATAATTAAAAGATATGCCATTTCACAGACTTTCTATTGGGTTGGCAACTAAGTACTTCCGGTTTTGTAGTATAAAATAAAACACTTTTTTTTTAAACAAAGAATAGTTTTTAATCAATTTGCTCAATGACCTTTTGCCATCTTTCTTATCAGCAAAAAAGTGAAACAGGTGCGAATGAAGGTCATCGTCATTTTTGAAAGTTTTACCATTCAAAGAATTCTGCAAACTTCGAAATAAATGGTAATCAGATGGGTGCTAGATCAGGACTGTATGGGGGATGTGGCATCACTTCCCAGCCAAGCTCCAATAGTTTCCCACGAGTTGCCAAAGATGTGTGAGGCCTTGCATTATCTTGGTGGAAAACTACACCTTTCCGATTTGACAATTCTGTTTTCCGTTTTTCTTTGATTGCTTCATCCAGTTTTATTAATTGTTGACAGTAAACATCAGAATTGATCGTTTGGTTCCTTGGAAGCAGCTCAAAAAACACAACACCTTTGTAATCCCACCAAACTGACAGCATGATCTTTTTTGGATGCAATTCAGCTTTCGATGTGGTTTGAGCTGGTTTATCGTGTTTGCTCCATGATCGGGTTCGATCTATGTTACTGTACAGAACCCATTTTTCATCACCAGTGATGATTCCTTTTAAGAAAGGGTCGGTTTCATTTCGTCTAAGGTGCATATCGCAAAAGTTGATTTTTTGTGTTAAATGAATTTCTTTCAATTCGTGAGGTACCCAAATATCAAGCTTCTTAACTAGCCCCAGACATTTTAAATGTTTTTCAATTATTATGTGCGATACATGTAGCCTTTCCGCAACCTCTCGAACAGTTATATGACGATCCTCTTCAATTATGACTTTGATTTGGTCATCATCAACTTCAGTAGGCCGACCAGAACGTTGCTCATCTTTGAGGGAAAAATCTCCAGAACGGAATTTTTTATACCAATTCTGACACGTGCGCTCTGTTAAGCAATTAGCACCATAAACTTCACATATCTTTTTGAGAGCCGCAGCAGCTTTATTTCCTTTACGGAAATAAAATAGTAAAATATGTCGAAAATGTTCGTTTCTGCACTCCATTTAAAATTAACCCACAACTAATCGCTTTAATAAAAATCACGCACTACTTGCTTCTGAAGTTGTTACGTCAATGTGACTAGTATCACGCGACAAACGGTAAAGTACAGCACTAACATACGTTATACAAAAAATAAAGCAACGATCTCTATCAGTAAAAACCAAAAATACTTAGTTGCCAACCCAACATATTTCATCTGATATTTATAAGTTTTAGGTAGGACTTGCAATATTTCTTGACGAATTTTAAACAACTACTTATTCATTCTTGAGGCATTTCACCCACAAGTTAAATAAGTACAATTTTTTAAATTACTGTTCGTAATCAGTGATAGACAATTATAGCCTATGACTATGTGATGTTGCCCTGCTCTCAACCAATGAGAATTAACTATCATTTGGGTCTGTTCAGAAATTTGTCTCTCTTTTTGAAACGAAGTACACCATATGAAAACTTGTTTGTAAATAAACCTTACTTGAAGATTACAACTCTGTTGTAAAACCATACTTCATTTCTTAGAATAAGTTTGGTTTTGTGCTACTACTATTGACCAAAAGAAATAAAGAAAATAAAATGATGTCACGTGAAAATATACACATTGGATGTCTATCCACTTGAATGTTATTAATGCTTTGGAAGGCAATTATTTTTACATTTACCTGTGAAAATTTGTAGTTGCTGTACCTGTAAAACATGAAGAAAATATGCAGTGTATATTTTATTCATTGTTAATAATAATTTACAAAGATTTTTAATGTGAATAAATTTAATCAACAGATTGTAACCAGTGTCATGAATATTATCAAGACTATTGTATCAAATGTCAAATGCTGGTGCATATTTTGGATAGAAATACCCGTGATCACTGTGATAATAATAAAGAAGACATTCCTAAGAATATCTTAGAAAGGAAAAAGTCTCTAGGATATGTAGGGATATTTGCATTGAAAGTTTTACCAAAAGGCGTAAAATTTGGGCCTTTCATTGGACTATACACTTCAGGGGGCTATTGGAGAATAAAAGAAGGAAGATTAGTTCTATGTGATAGTCAATCAAAATTTCCGCATTGGATGAGGTGCATTAATTCCGTCAAGAGCCTTTCGGAAAACAACCTACAAACATTTCAATATGAAAGTAACATATATTATCGCAGTACGCGTGAAATCCAGGAGGGTGAAGAGCTTTTGGTGTATTTTGGGGATGAATATGGTTTGAATGAAGGTGCCGAAAAAAAATTCATCCCCACCACAAAGAATGTCATTGAAAACGTGTTTGCCTGCACGTTTTGTTGTTTGGGATTTAAGTCGGAGGTTTACTTGGTTAAGCACAAAGACATGTGTTCTAATAGAACTGATGGAAAACTGTCAATAAAAAGTAAGTTCAAAACCATTTCACATTCCAGATTAAACATATGGTCATTTATAGTGTTGAATCGTCTTGATTTGCGACTTGGACATTCTAGTATTGCGTTGACTGCTCTGTCTTTTGGTCTCTTTTCGTTCTCGAAGATCTACATAAAATTTTGACTGGTTTTTCGCCCAATTTCACGAAAAATTCGATGTCGATTCGTTGTTTTTTAATTTCCTCTCTCGTTTTTCGACCTAAGTTACTCAGCACGATAATTTTAAAGATTTATGTATATTTTGAAAATTACAAGCGTGTTGATGTGCCATTCATAACACACTGTGCAGGAGTTACTCAGTGATACAGTTAATAGTACGTCAGTACCGACACCTCGGAGGCACAAGAGGCCCATTATTTATTTACCATATCTCGCATCTTTTCAGGACTTTTTGTTCTTTTTCTATCGTTAGTTTCTCCCAGGCATGATTAATGTAAACAACTATATGTAGATTCTGTGAGTAAGAACACGTTCGCTTTAAATTCAGTTCTACGGAATAGACTCGTCCATTATTAGGAAGTTCATTAAATTGCGGAGTGAAACAAAATCTTGACGCAATCTTTTGTCTAACCCCTTTGCAAGCCAATTTTCTAAATGTTTATTACTGGAAAATATTTTCCATAAAATTAAAATTTCACCTGCTGTAAAAGTAGAGTTTACTTGTGTTGTACTTTTTATTAAAAATTACTTTTAATTTTACAATAATGTCGTACAATTTTTGTATGGTTAACAACCGGAAATAAATGTTGTGTCTTTATACACTTTTAGAAATCGTCCAATGTGCATATTGCAAGATCTACTTGGATGAAAGGGAATATTCAGATTACCACAGGAACTATTGCCGCAAGAAAACTGACAGGTAAGATTAGTGTTATTTTGTTATTAAAAATATTTTTTTAATGTCGAATTAAGGGACGTAAATGAAATAGAAATGTCTCTTGTGTTCGTCAAATTCTTCGAGCACATGACATGTACAAATGAATATCATTCGCGTTACAAGTAAATACTTATTCAAACTGTTTGGTCTAAAAATAAACGGATGACGGACAGAGACTATCCAATACACGGAAAAAACATTTTACCAAAATACATACAGAGCAATAAAAAAACACAAAACAACAGCGAATATAATTCCACGCTCACACCGCACTCAGCCATCCACTCTGTTGGTATAGCATGTTGCTGCAGAACCAATAAATATTTCGCTAACGTTAATTTTCTAGTAATTTTAATTAATGAGCTAACTTCTTGCACGTATATGCAACCTCATACTTTCACAGACCCACCTCCATATTTTATTGTCGACTGTATACATGATGTACACTTCTTCAACCCTTCTGCACACGTACTGTTTCCTTTTGGATCCAAATATTTCAAATTTGAACTCATATGTTCAAAGTATGCATTGCCACTCGTCTAATGTCCAATAGAAATTCGTGTATATTCCAACCAACTGCTTCTATTTATTACCCTTTCAGTAATGGCTTCCTCCTTGCAACACAACGTAAGTCCCTGTTTTAATAAATGGCGCCAAACGGTAGAAGGATACACAGAAACTCCGGTCGATCTACAAAGATTTTCTATTAATTTTTTAGATGATTTCGAACTATTTCCCTTACTTTTCTTAGCCTTCCCGCCCTTTTTTTACTACTCATCAAAATACGGATGATAGAATAAAATGAATTGTTACAGTATCGCTTTACAGTATCAGAAGAACATTTACAGGCACTTGTAGTAAAGTAAACAAGTCGTTTATGACTGAAAACGCATTAATTCATCTGAACACCTTAAAATCCAGTGATATACTAACTCACATTGCGCACAAACTGCCTTTAACAAGGTAAACAGAAATAACCATCGATAAGAGACAGATTACCCGAATAGGTTTAACTAAGAATGTTTTCGCAGAAATTGTTCTTTTTTTCATTGAAGAATACCTTTTCACTTATATTACAAAGGTAAATATATATGTACATACATTTGTAAAATTTACTGTTTAGTTTTCTGGCGCTGGGTTTTCCCCTTTTTTGATCAGTTAATAAGACAGATTTGAAAACACGTACTTTATTTGTTTAAACATGTACTTCTATTTTAGATTACAATTTTCACGTAGTCAGTTTTGCGTTGCGCCCTTAAACTTGTCTGTTGATGGTTATTGTAGAACTTAAGTTTGACGATGAGTTTAATATCGAGGTAATTTCGGTGGTTGTAACCGACTTTACATAAATGTACCTTTTTATCAATAGAATTACAATTCTTAAATAATGAAATAGAAGGTACGGTCTAGAAATCATAATATCAATACTACTAAGAAACAAGATACAGTAAATTGATTATAGTAGAGAAGGATAGACATAATTCCCACATTTATGGGGATAATTTCACTAGAGTTGTAAAATTAGCATTTAGGGCTTAGCTTAATAGCCTAGCGTAAAGATAAACAATGCACATAATCTTGAAACTGCATGTAAATGATTAATTCTTTGGTGAAACCAACAGTTTAAAATTGTGCTAGGAATGTTTATGATAAGGGTAAAGGGTATATTGCGAAAAATTTGCCAAACTGTCTAAATAATTACAAGAAATACAACAATATATTCCAATGGTTAAATGCAAAAAGCTAAAAGGTGTTTTGTGATAAAGTAACCAGACACAAGATTATATAAAGTTAAAATACTAATATTTAGAGGTGCGCACTTTGCCCGGAATGTAAGAATGTATTGTAGGGACAGCCGCCCGCTGAATTGTTGAAGCAGTTCTTGATTGAGTAAATTAAGTGGTAAATTATAAGCAAGTAACATTCACGTTAGATCAAATTTAAATTCAGCATGTGATGGCACATTCGTTCTTTTATTTGTAATGTATGCTCCAGTATTTACATTCCTTAGAGCAATATGTCTTTTTTGCACAATATAAACAATATTTTAGCATTATTATATTTTAATTCAGTATACTTCCCGAACTTGTTTATATCGTCGGCCATTGGCCGCTTTCTACCACGTGGTTCATTCGGCATTACCATGCCGCGTAATACATTTGCTTGCACTGTTGAATACATCGAATCAGACTGTCGTTCACGGCTGTCTCACAAGACAAGACATCCCTGCATTATGAGTTACAATGTAACTTTAATAATTATTATATTTACCGCGTAATAGTTATTGATCTGTGAGATCGTACATCCACATAGTACAGTAGCCGTGGCCTAACTACTATCATTATTCCTATTCGCATCGGGCAGCTGTCTCTACAATACATCCCAGCATTCTAGACAAAGAGCTCAACTCTATTATTATTATACAATTTGTTCTGTGAAATCTGAACAATTATTACAAAAAGAAACCTAATCCAACTCGACCACTTTAGATTTTTTAAAAAGAAACTGATGCACCTATTAAAGTTCCTTTCCGATTTCTAACAAATTATATCCAGAAGTTTTTATTGGTTCCCTGTGAAATAATATGCAGCATATAATCCCTTACTGAGAGCCGTGTTTGAGTAGGGGATTTAGATGCAATTAGTTATGTGTTGAGGTCGTGGACGCGGGAATATAATGTATGTTATTGTCGCTACTGCTACTGTTGCTACTCACAATTTTATTTATTTTCGACCATATGTTTTATGAAAATATTAAATTACGAGTAAGTAATTAATTTTAAATCAATCGTTAATTACGTAATGCTAATTAACAGATGTGTATTTACTCATATTCAAATTGACGCATGTTAGAAGTTCGTAATGAATTCATTTGTTTTTAGGAATCACATCCTACCAGAATCGCTTAATCGAACAATGATAAAAGGACCTCCACCTATTTCAAACAGATGCAATAAACTACAACGCGACGTATTCGATTGTGCGTATTGCGAATATAAAACGAGATACAGAAGCGACTTTGAAGATCACACAAACAAACACGAAGTGAAAGCGTACAAGTGCGCAATTTGCTATAGAAGATTCAAAGAAAAAAAAGGTCTTAAATTGCATATGATTTATACTCATGATAACTTCAAAGAAGGAAAAGAAATCTGTGAATGTTATCTCTGTGAGTACAGGACAAGATTTAAGTCGCATTTGAAGACACATTTAAAAATAAAACATGCTGTAGGAGAAGATGATACCAGTTCATTTAAAGAAGCGAACCGATTTATGTGTTCCGAAAGTAAACACGAAACAAACTCCAAATTGTGTTCAGAAGAGAAGATAGACGGAACATACTGCGAAGAAGAGGTAAAGCCATTTGAAAGCCTTGAAAATAAATTCGGAACAAGCCACACATTGTACTTGAAAGAATATTGCGTAGGGAAAATTAAACAATTCAAATGCTCTGAATGCGAGTTCGAAACGAGTGACAAGCGATATTTGAAACAACATCTAAGTATAATGCATTGTGAAGGAGAACCAAAGCGATTTAAATGTTCAGAATGTGAGTTCGAAACAAACATCAAATCATATTTAAGAAGACATACAGATGTAAAACATCCCGCAGAAGAAGGGGTACGATTTAAATGTTCGCAATGTGAGTTTAAAACAAACCATAAACCGTATTTAAAGAAGCATACAGATGTAAAACATCCTACAGAAGGAGTGAAACGATTTAAATGTTCCGAATGTGAGTTCGAAACGAAAAGCAAGCGCTCTTTAGGCGAACATGTAAATAGAATGCACTGCGAAGAAAAACCAAAGCGATGTAAATGTTCTGAATGTGGGTTTGAAACAAATCACATATCGTATTTAAGGAAACATACAAAAATAAAACATCGTACGAAGGAATTGGAACGATTTAAATGCCTCGCATGTGAGTTTGAAACAAAAGACAAATATTATTTAAAGGAGCATATAAACTTCAAACATTCTCAAGAGGAAATGAAAAGATTTAAATGTTTACAATGCGAGTTCAAAACAAACCACAAATCGTCCTTACGAAAACACGCATTTGTAAAGCATCGTGCCGAGGAATTGGAACAATTTAAATGTTCCGAATGCGAATTCCAAACGAATTACAAGAGCAATTTGGGACAGCATGTATGTAGAATGCATCGTGAAGGAGAACCAAAGCGATTTAAATGCCCTGAATGTGAGTTTGGAACAAACCACAAATATTATTTAAAAGAACACATAAACTTCAAACATTCTGAAGAGAAAGTGAAAAAATTTAAATGTTCACAATGTGATTTCAGAACAAACGACAAATCGTATTTAAAGAATCATACAGATGTAAAACATTCTGCAGAAGGAGCGAAACGATTTAAATGTCCTGCATGCGAGTACGAAACGATTAGCAAGCGCTATTTGAGACAACATATGTACAGGATGCATCGTGAAGGAGAATCAGAACAATTTAAAAATTTTAAATGTTCCGAATGTGAGTTTGAGACCAAGCACAAATCATATTTAAAAGAACATACAAAATTCAAACATTCTGAAGAGAAAATGAAAAGACACAAATGTCCGCAATGCGAGCTCAGAACAAATCACAAAGCGTATTTGAAGAAACATACGAATATCAAACATCGTGCAGGGGAATTGGAACAATTTAAGTGTCCTGAATGCGATTTCGTAACGAAGTACAAAAAGGGTTTGGAAGACCATGTAAACGTAAAACATTGCGAGGAGATACCGACACGATTTAAATGTCCAAAATGTGACTACGAAACAAGTTGGAAATCATGCCTCAGAAGGCATACAATTATAAAACATTCTGAAGGGGAAGTAAAAAAATTTGGGTGTCCGGAATGTGAATTCCAAACAATCCACAAACGACAAATCAAAATCCATATTAATGCAAAACATTGTAAGGAGGGTTCAGAGCGATTTAAATGCCCAGAATGCGAATATAAAACGAACTACAAATGGGACTTGGAAAAACATATAAATGCAAAGCATGATGAAAAGATAATAAAACGGTTTAAGTGTCCGGAATGTGAGTACAAATCGGATAACAAATCACATTTAGAAAGACATATTGATGCAAAACATCGTAAAGAAAATTTAGAACGATTTAAATGTCCGGATTGCGAATATGAAACGATATACAAAGGAGACTTGAAAAAACATGTAAATGCAAAACATTCTGAAGTGAGAATAAAACGATTTCAATGTACGGAATGTGAGTACAAATCAGACAACAAATCAGCTATAAAAGTCCATATTAATGCAAAACATTGGAAAGGGAATTTAAAACGATTTAAATGTCCTGAATGTGAATACAGGACGAATTACAAATCAGACTTAAAGAAACATATGAATGGAAAACATTGAGAAAAATCTAAAGTCCCCGAGTGCGAATATAAAACTACAATCGGAGTCTCGATGAAGCATAAGAATGCAAAACATTCCGAGAAATTAAATGAATGTAAATGTTAAAAGTGCGAATAAATATAAAAAAGTAAATTTTAGAAATTACGCATAGCGTGAATTGTTTATTTGTGGGAATGTGGGCACCAAACAAAGTACAAAAGGGACTTGGAAAAACATATTAATGGTGCAACCCCCTCCTATGGCATTTCACAGCTTCTTATGTTGGAGGAACCACAAACCATTTTCTGAGATGGATTACACGCTACAGCTACGTGTTGTTATCTCATGTCTCTCCATTTTTGGCAACTTCTTTACACAGTTGTCAATTTGCTGTTTTTTATCTTTTTTTTTAATCCTTACATATTTGATATTCACGAAGATGATATGCATCTTCCTCCACTTCATCCTGCCACCTAGTTCTAGTTCCTAGTTCCCTCTTCCTCTTTTATTACTGGAATGCTACGCTATTATTGTTCTTACACATACTCTCTCCATACAGTAATGTGTATAAGTAAATTCAAAAAATTTATTTCTTTAACAATATTATTTCCATATTTAATATCATTTCATTTTTTCTCTCATAATAAAGTTCTAGGAATTGGAGATGTATTCTTGAATGAGAGAGGAAGCAGTTTCTGCGAAAATATTCGTAGTTAAACCCACGCTGGTAATTTGTCCCTTATGGATGGTTATTGAGTTACCTGCTTAAGGACAGTTTGTGCGCAACGTGGGTTAGTATATCATTAGATTTCGGAGCGTTTAGTTGAATTATTGTGTGTTCAATCACATAGGACTTGTTTACTACTTAAGTACAAGTGCCTGAATACTTTTCTGATAGTGTAAAGTGATGCTGTAAGTAACAATTTATTTTATTCTATCATCCATATTCTGATTATGTTAATTTCTCGAAATGGTAGTGAAGTGCCTAGACGAAAATCGCCACCAGATTGTGTATCTTCATGACTTAGTCAGCAACAAATTGCTGAAAGAACGAAATGTTCTAGGTCTTCTCGAAAATTATCAAAAGCCACGAAGCAACCGGTTTGGTGGCTAATAAAAAAGTACGTCGAGGAGAAGTTAGAGAAGGTCATTATCAATATTTGCGATCAACATCCTTGCGAAATGGTGCGAAGTCATCTAAAGAATTAAAATATCTTTGTGGAGTGACCGGAGTTTCTGTGTATCTTTCTACCGTTTGGCGCCATTTATTTAAACAGAGACTTATGTTATCTTGCAAGGAGGAAGCCATTACTGAAAGGATAATAAATAGCAACATTTGGAATATGCACGAATTCATTCCCATTGGGCATTAGACGGGTCAAAATTTGAAACATTCAGTTACAAAAGGAAACAGTATGAGCGCACAAGGGTTGATGTATACAGGCGACGATAAAATATGGAGGTGGGTCTGTGCAAGTATGAGGTTGCATATATGCGCAAGATCGTGTTGCAACAAGGAAGCCATTACTGAAAGGATAATAAATAGAAAAGGAAAATGCACGAATTTGTTCCCATTGGATATTGGACGAGTGGCGAAACGTATTTTGAACAGAAGAATTCAAATTTGAAACGTTTGAATCCAAAAGGAAACACTATGTACGTAGAAGGGTTGAAAAAATGTATAACTGATCATGTGTACAGTCGACGATAAATTGTGGAGGTTGTTCAGCGAAATATTTATTGATTCTGAAGCAACATGCACTACCAGCAGAAACACAATTAGAAATAATTTTATTTTCCAGCACTATGTGAAACATACTGTTAGCATCGTAAAAAATTATTTAAATGAAATTGACCTTCAGTGAATTGCACAAACTTTAGTCGAGCCACCACAAAGTCCAGATTTAAATATTAATGAACATGCGTGGGATTATTTGGATTGTGGGAAGCAGAAAATATCGAAAGCTAATGCCAATCAACATTTTTGATATCTTTTTGAAAGAATGGAATGAATTTCTGATAAACAATTCGACAGTTTTACCCAAACACATGAAAAGTGTAATATCTACTAAAGGAAGTCTTACTAAATTCTAGTATTATTATCTTTATTATTTATATTTTTCAGTTATATGCGATTAGTTTTGTTTTATCAATATTAAAAGAAATTATTATGTAGAAAAGAGTTTCTTTTAGTTATTTTTTTTTTGTTTTTGAAAATGATGCCGCAGGATTCTATATAATGCTCATTTATGCACACTGCTTTATGTCCTAGCTACTCGAACTTGTTTGCAATTTACTGTGTCTTCACATCCCAATCATTCTTGTATTTCCCAATTTGTTCTAAATTTCAATTTTCTCTCGTTCTAACTGCATCTAATATATTTCCCACTACATTTCTTTTGAGCTCTTAGTCTATGCTAGTCTTGTGTGTTTTACCGACATCGTTTCTGCAGCGTACGTTGTGATAGGTTTTATTATTTTATACAAGGCAAATACCGTTACTAGAATTAGATACATTTTACCATTAGAAATTATATGATAATTGTATGTACACTACCAGCCATAAATGAGGGCTCACTATAGGTAAAATACAAAAAAAAATGATACACTTTTGGTAAAAAAATACGAATAAAAATTTAATTACTATAAAAATAAACTATATATGCTTATAAAATAAAATAATATCATTTGTTCTATGAAGAAAAATTGGCACTTTTTGTTTTAAGCGATTCGCCAAAATATCCACCTTTACACTTAATAACTTCATTACAAATTTTGGATAGTCTGAACACAAGTTTCTGAAGAGTTTCAACTGGAATATTGTTCCAAGCATTTGTAAGGTGTTCCCACAGCTGGTTCTGCGATTTTATGCAGTGTTCTCTTACTTTTCTATATTCCTCATCCCACCACAACTCGATAGGATTTATATTAGGCGAATGTGCGGGCTAAACCATATTTGCAAGAAGTCCTTCTTCTTCTTCTTTTGTTTCGTATAGTCCTTACAAAGTTTAGCACTTGATTGGGATCTTAAATAAATAAAAAATTATATATATATAAATGGCATCTATAGGATCATATTTTGAAAGATTGCCGTCCTCTGTCTAGGCAATACAAACTGGCGAAATGTAACTAAAAACAGCATTATACCTACATATGATAATTACAGGTTTAGTACGTTCACCAGGAACTTTAGCACCAGATTCTTTCACACCTTTCGGAACCAGTCGTTTTGCGGGTATCTGAACGGTAGAAATTCCACTTTCTAATTACTTATTGATTGTCTAAGCCGAACAAGTGTCAAATCATAAAATAATTTGGCTAGTTTTAACACATGGTTTAATGGTTCCTGCTCGTGGTCTTTTCAAAAGGTAGGTTTTCTTTCTGATTGTCAAATTACAATTATGTCTACATTTCGTTTGTTGAGTTAATTTTCTTCTAATTGTTGATTCTAGTATGTTAAATTTTTGACAACTTTCACTCATATAACATCCCCCCTTTGACGGTAGAAATTGCTTTTTGAAGATTGTCGACAGTCTATGATTGTTTCGAAATAATTCTTTAATATGTTCACGGCATCTCATAAAAATAAAACAATAGATATAGACTACACAGCGAATTTTGAAATTGATCCCCACAATGCGCAAAACGCACCCGATGATTATACATTACTTGATAATGAATAAGTAACTGAAATATACAGTTATGTTGCGTCACGTATTTACTTTAATGAGTGCTAGATAACGGCATAAGTACATATTTGAAAATACAGTTAATAGTCAGTTTTGAGGTATGCACACAACTTTATTTTTTTAATCCTCATTTTAAACTTTTCTAATTAACTTTTTATGGAATATAGTTTAATTAAACAATGTACTTTATCATTGCATTGTTCACTTAATGGGGTAATCCGTCGGTTAATTGTTATTATTGTTATTTTGTTTTTTAAGTTCAAAGCCCATTTTCATTTTACAGAGTGAGCAACAATGATTGACGTGATCTTTTACTACTTTCCGCACGCCCCATATCAGTACTTACTTCCTTTTTTCTATCTGAAGTTAGCAGTTTAGTGAGTTTTCCTACTCTATGTTTATGTCATTAAACCTTTCATTGACGTGCAGTGTAGAGAACTTGTTTTGTGATTGTGTATCGGTGAACTCCATCAAAGTATTTCTTTAATATATATATGTGCATACACTTTAATTCATACCAAATGTATTTTTATTAATATTACAGTTTAAAGTAATTTTCACAGTAGTATTTGTTGTTTACATAGTAGCTAGCATATTTTTATTATAATTATTAGAATTGCGTGAGACACTGTTTAATTTCACTTTTAAGAGGAAGTAAATATTGAGGTGATATGTATGGAAAGAAGTATAGGATCAGGTCACTCATTGTTGCTCACACGTTATAAGGATACAAGCGAAGTTATACAGATTTCGGCACACTGTTGAATCACTCATCTCCAATCTTTTTGGTATTAGAAACATCATACCTAGAATTTACATGAACATCCTGAACTACAGCTGCTTTAGGTTCGTTTTCTGTTAACTTTAGTCTACCCTATCGTTTTTTATCGCTGACTGCTGCATTAGTTTACTCAAATTTTTTTTTTTGACACTTTGAAATTAGAAAAATATAATAACTAATTATTTTATTAACGAATATCCAATTGCTTAAAGGATTTATTTGCTGATTTAATAATACATCAGTATGAACAACTTTCATGAAATAAAGAGCAAAATTTTAATTTGAGATCTTTTTCACTTTAAATATTTATAACTAACTAACTTTTAACTAATATTTATAAACTTCATTAGTGATAGTGTTTAAATAGTTTAGTAATAGTTTTTGTATGAATTCATGCAAATGAATAATCGAATTCTCGTAGAAGTGATGCGTTAACGTTATGCTACTCGTTTACAATTGGGCAGTTTTTTTCCTCTTATCTAATTTATCCATTCATAATAAGATTGTAAGTACAATGTATTTCATTTGGGATAAAGAGTTAGCAAATTGTTATAGAAAATTTAAATTTTTTGCAGTTCTTGACGTCTACGAGATGGCGCTTTTGCAATGGCTGAACTTATCACATATCCTCCATCATGATCATGTTTTGAAATATATATGCAATATTTACTAAATTATTTAACATGTTATTATATAGGTTCACACTTTGTTTTTAGAAGTTTACTGTTATCAAATTTTTTTTTATTAAATGAACATTGAAGAATTAATAGCCAGTAATGTCTGAAAATGATGCAAAATGTGATGTGAATAATCCGATATTTTCAGAAAATATACCAAATGTAATGGAAGAATACGAACCAGATGACTATCAAGACAATAAAACATTCATCTCTGAATCTATCGTTAATATTGAAAAAACTCAAAATGATTTATTTCAATTAAAATGTACATATGATGGTTTAAAATGTACTCGAACAGAGTTATCTAAAATTGATAATGTTAAAGTGGAAGACACACAGGAATATAATAATTTAAGCAACCAGGAATTTATACCTTTTAAAATAGATGAGGAAGTTAAAATACAAGAAATTATTTTGCCCTATAATATAAAAACTGAATTCAATGAAGGACTATTATGTAGGTACAAAGTATTTTTGAGGCTTAAATACAACTGTTTTCTTATATTTACATTCAAAAATTGTCTGATAGAATAAAAAATATATTTTAATGTGCTTGGTTTTTATCTTTAATAATGTACTGTCATATATTATCTTGGAAGTTTACCACATTTAAAATATTCAAAATAAAATAACATGAAAACATGCTTGTAAATTATTGAAATTACTACTATTATTAAAGAAAAGAATTAATTCTGTAAAAGAGTAAATTTTCATATACAATTTGTAGTTGCTATATAAATAAAACATGGAAACTATAGCAATTCATATTTTATTCATCATTAATAGTAGCTTCTATGAAGGTTTCTAATGAGTAAATTTAACCAACAGATTGTGACCAGTGTCATGAATATTATGAAGACTATTGTACCAAATGTCAAATGCTGGTGCATATTTTGGATAGGAATACCCATGATCATTCGGATAATAAAGCAAAAGAAGACATTCCTAAGAATATCTTAGAAAGGAAAGATTCTCTAGGATATGTTGGGATATTTGCATTGAAAGTTTTACCGAAAGGTGTAAGATTTGGTCCTTTCACTGGACTGTACACTTCAGGGGGCTATTGGAGAATAAAAGAAGGAAAATTGGTACTTTGTGATAGTCAATCAAAATTTCCGCATTGGATGGCGTACATCAATTCCGTCAGGATCCTTTCGGAAAACAATTTACAGGCATTTCAATATGAAAATAACATGTACTATCGCAGTATCCGTAAAATCATAGAGGGTGAAGAACTATTTGTGTATTTTGGGGATGAATATGGTCTAATTGAAGATACTGAAAAAAATTTTGTTCCTGCTACAGAGAAGGTCACTGCAAACGTATATGCCTGCACGTTTTGTTGTTTAGGATTTGAATCGGCTATACATTTAGTGAAACACCAAGATTTCTGCTCTAAGAGATCTGATGGAAAATTTTTGATGAACAGTAAGTATTAAACTCAATTTCAAATTTTCAGATTAAATATATGCTTGTTTACAGTATTGAATCGTTTTGATTTGCGACTTTGGATTACATCGACTGCTCAACAGCCTATGTAAAAATTTTTGCTGGTTTTTCGCCAAATTTCACAAGAAATTTGATGTTAATTCTGTTTTTTTTTTTTATTACGCTACTGATTTTTTTTCTCTCGAAGTTATTCAGCACCATAATCTCGAAGATTTATATCCCAAAAATTACAAACGTTTTGACGTGCAACATATAGACTAAATCTCTGCAAAGTCAACGGTCATAATACCCATGTGTTTCTCCCGCTAATTCTTGTTACGTAATTTACCTCAAGTCATTCACATTCGAAATCTATTAAACTAGACTTTGTATTTTTAAACAACTGTATAAAAGAATGTCAAGTTTCTAAATTATAAATATAGAATTATATTTTTTTAGAGATGAAAATGAGTGAATGGTAATTATTTACATTACAATGATCGCATAGAGCGCAATGAAATTATTAATACGGTTAATTAACAACAAAAGATAAATGTTTAAAATTATAATTATATAATTGCAATTCAGCAACCTGATATTCTTTTATGCAACTATCTACAACATCGAATGTGAATGGTTTAGGTGGACAGTGTAACGCGTAGCGAGAATTAGCGGGGGAAATACGTGCGTATTATAACCGTTGATTCTGCACAGTTTACTTGGTATGACACAAACCTGTTCGACATTTGTTGAGCTAGAATTACAGAAGGTCGCTACGTAATTTCTTGAAATAAACCGCACTCTATGCAAGAGTAGCCACGGCTAGATATTTGCAAGCAAGGACGTGCCTTAAAATTTTCCTCGTTATTTTCTTTTTAGAGAATATTTCTGGAATTATTTAACTGATTTTCAGCAAGCTTCTTTTGTTGTAAGAAATTAAATCACAAGAAATAAAGCGAATGATCTAACGTCGACTTTTTGGAAACAAAGTAATTTTTTAAGTTATGTGTCTGTTTCTTTTACAATAAGCTAAATATATTAATTATAGGAAATGTTATTATACAATTCGAGAATATACAGGTTGGCATAAAAAAAAAGAAGTAATAAACAAACATTTATATGGGAAACAGCTCCTAATCTGATAAAATTTCGAAGTTATTCTCAGTATACTAGAAGTTTCCCTATCAGTAATTGTGATAATCAAATCTTCTGTTAGCACATCAACTCGAATCTCGTTTTGCAAATAATTGTTTTCAGCTGCTTGAACAACATGTTGGCAACACTTCATCCAGTCTTGAACAATAACTGATCAAGATTCTTCTTCTGTCAGAGTCTTCATAGCGTCTAATTTTAACATAACATTTTGTTTACATTATTTTTAACTTGAGTCTTAAAGCCACCACCTTCCCATTTTTTGGACCAGACTAGCGAATTTGTAAACAAAGTGGCGTTTATTGCAGCTTACGCTAATTCGACGAAAAAGGTATATTTTTACTTGTCAACCGGTCTATTATTGTTTTCCTTGAATTGCCGGCAGGAGCTTTCTGTACTTGTATAGCATGACAGGGTGCATTGTCACTTACAATAACGCAATTCGAGGGGAGATTTGTAATCAGCTTCCCTGAAAGCCATGTCTCACACCTTTATGAGTTAATTGAGAGAGACAGTTACGAAATCCGTTTCGCCACTATCGTGAACAATAACTAATCAATCGCTTTAGATATTGTTGATAAACCATTAGTGGTAATGGTATTGTCTGTTCAATTATTGGAATTAGTGTGGACAACCTTAATGTAAGTTTCATCTAAAAAGGACACTTAGTCTGCCTTCACTCCTATAATATTAAGTTTGTCCACATAATTGCGAATATCAGTCTTCTCTATTAGCAACTTCCGATTGTTCGCAATTTTCCTCGATTTGAATCAAAGTTGTTTAATAATTGTATGCTTGTTAGTATTGCCTACTCGAACGCAAAAGAGAGTCATTATTTACTTATCATATCTTGTATCCCTTCAGTATTTTTTGTACTTTCTCTCTAATCGTTAACTTATGCCAGCCATAGATTACATACCTATATTCTGTGAGTAAAAACACTTTCGTTTCAAATTTTAATTAATTTCTGCGGAATAAACTCAATTATTAAGAAATACGTAAAATTGTGAAAGAAAAAATCTTGTGTCTAACCCGTTCGCAAGCTAGCCTTCTGAATCATATATTAATGAAAGATATTTTCGATGAAATTAAAATATTATATGCTCTAAAAGCAGAGTTTATGTGTGTCTCTTTCTGTTAAAATGATTTGAGATTTTACAACGAAACCGTACATTTTTGTTCGGGCAACGGCTTATGTTTTTGTACGTTTTTAGAAATCGTGCAATGTGCATATTGCAAAATCTACTTGGATAAAAGAGAATATTTAGATTACCACACGAACTATTGCCGTGATAAAAATGCCAGGTAAGCTTGTAACATTATTTATAACAGGACTAGGTATATTCTCTCTCGATATAATAGCGTTTTTCTGTGGCACATTTAAGGCGCACTTACACTGCGTATTTCTGTCTTGCTTTATGATATAACGACAATACTAGATGCAGACACATGTTCATTAAATATGCTGTAGGACTGTATTTTATATAAATTCAAAGTTGCTGTCTTTCATATTATTTTTTTACCTGTATATCTTCTAGGATTAATTATGTACGAACAAATATTAACGGTGCACTAATTATACAACACGAAGTTGCTTTTCTATTTTTAGTTTCTATTCCTCTCGACCGTATGCTGTTACTCCTGCCAAATTTCTATCCCATCACCATCTTTGCATAATTTACGTGGCCCCCTTCTCTTATTGCTACCTGGAGGTTACCAAACAAAAATACGTTTTGGCCATGTTGTATTCTCTATATATAGTAAGTGTCCAAAACCACTTTAAAATTTTCTGCTCTTTTCTGTGGATAACTGTTTCATCCATCTGTTGACATTCTTCGTCTTATTTCCCCATTCCTTAGTCTCTGCAATCTCGATATCCTGATACTTTTCCTAAGGTAATCCATCTCCAAAGTTATAAGTTTTCGTTTCTAATGTTTAAAGCCCAAACTTCATCACCATAACAGAGCACCATTTCCAACATGACCTGACCGATCCCTTTTTATTCTTTACATTTATATACTTATTATCCCACGAAAGAACAGAACAATATAAAAAAAAACCCTTGCGGTGTACGGAAATTATTGAATATCAAACGTGGCTCAACGAGAATACCAGGAAGACTTATTTTGTATAACGAGGAGTTCAGTACTCCACAGGATATAGTGAATGGGTTTACAGTGTTCTTTATATCGGGTTTCGTATGAAAGCATGTACATTTTGAAGAATAAAGGCCATGTGTTAAAAAACACTGATGTAGACCCCAACCATAATTCATCACTCATTGATTTTTTAAACGACAGACAAGGGGGAGTGCAATAAACGCATGTAGGCACTTTTCTTTCCTTTTTTTATTTTGTCTTTTATCTTACTTTAAAACTAGAATACAATCTTTTAAAAATTATGTGAACCAAATATACAGCGTGCGTTTTGGCTTTCAACGGTACAGGCCGTGTGCGGAATTTGTTTTCGTACGGGTATTTTGCCGTAGTTTTCCAGGTGCGACACTGTTTAATTATCTGTTGATGACAGTTTAGTTGTCGAAATACGTATACAAAATACGAAAATTAATGTGGAAAGGGGTTATATATCAATCTTCAGTGATTAACTTAATCAACCACAGGCTCCATCAAAATTACCTTCAATTTATAGAATTACATTTTTCATAATATTCGTTCTTATATTTCTCCGCAGCAGCAGGTTTTTTTTTGGAAGAGATCACCTGCAAGTAATCTGGTAACTTTCACACCATATTATAATGACATTATCGACTGTCAGGGCCAGGTTGACAGCATTTATTTTGCTTCTTCCCGTGTATTTGATACGATTGATCAGTAGTGACGTAGTGATGTAGTAAACTTTCTTATTTATGGTGTCGTACCTGAACAATAGGATGAACTATGTTTTCTATAATGGTTCCCAAGGTTCTAATCTTGGTCCACTATTATTCTGTTTGTCTCCAAATGTCTTAGGCAATGCTGATGATACTAAAATTTTGAATGTGGTTTCGTCTAATACGGATGTCATACACTTATAGGAAAATATTAATTTTATTATTGATTGCTCTGTTGTTAAGCGTTTGTCTTTGAATATTGATAAATGTTTTGTTGTCTTACTAGAAAATTAACAACTTTTCCTCCCTCTTATTCTATAAGTGGACATATACTTTTGAAAACTAATTCAGTGAAAGATTATTGAATATTATTTGATAATTGCTTAAGTTTCAATTTACATGTTCAACGTATGTGTCTCTCAGAGTTAGGATTTATTTTACGGTGTAGTAAGTTCTTCAATAACAGATATACTCAAACAATATATTCAAAACAGATTTTTAAAACTTTTGTGCTATAAAACTTCTGGTATTTATCCGGATAGAGGAATTGTGTATATTTCTTTACTCTAACAACACATCATTCAATCTTTGTGTGACTGTCCTGACTTGCTTTCTGCAAATAATTTTAATATTCCACGCATGACTTTTCAACAATTTTCTATATTTGTCATCTGACGCCGAAGACAAACATTTTTTGGAAATCCCCATGAATCCATATGATAAGAAACGCTGATACTGTGTACACCGATGTATAGTGAATAGGTCGGTGTATACAGGAGAACGACATTAAAGATGTACTACAATATTTTTTGTTTTTGCTTCTATTGTTTTTTGTTACTTTTTTTAGTAGATAAGCATATATTTTTTGGTTATGTTTATTTTATTCAGTCTACATATTTTTTGCATGTACTTTGAATTACCTCGCCTTTTATTTTGTCCTGTAACTGGACTTGACGTTAGACGTTTATAATGAATTAATTCGTTTTTAGGAATCACATTCTACCAGCATCGATTAGTAGAACAACAAAGGTAAATGAAGCTTTATTTATTTCAAGCAGATGCAAGAAACAAGAACGTGGCATATTCAAATGTGCGTATTGTGAATATAAAACAAGATACAGAAGCGAGTTTAAAGATCACGCAAACAAACACGAAGTGAAAACGTACAAATGCACTACTTGTTATAGAAGATTCAAAAATAGGAAGAGCCTCAAATTGCACATGATTAGGATCCATAGTGACCTTGTGGAAGAAAAAGAAATCTGTCAATGTTCTCTCTGTGAATACAAGACGAGATTCAAATCACATTTGAAGACGCATTTAAAAAAAAAACATCACGCAGGAGAAGAAGATACTAGTTCACTTGAACACGAAACAAACTACAAATCGTGTTCAGAAGGAAATATAAATGGAAAGCACTGCATGGAAGAGCTAAAACCATCTGAAAGCCCTGAAGATGATTTTCGGAACAAATTGTTCTTGAAAGAATATCGCGGAGGTAAAATGAAACAATTTAAATGTTCTGATTGTGAATTCGAAACGAGTAAGAAAGGATATTTAAGACAACATGTAAATATAATGCATCATGAAGCGGGACCAAAGCAATTTAAATGTTCTGAATGTGAGTTTGGAACAAGCTATAAATATTACCTAAAAAACCATATAAATCTCAAACATTCTGAAGAAAAAGTAAAAAGATTTAAATGTTCGCAATGTGATTTCAGAACAAACGATAAATCGTACTTAAGGCAGCACACAGATCTAAAACATCCCACAGAAGGAGTGAAGCGATTGAAATGTCCTAAATGTGAGTTCGAAACGAGTAACAAGCTCAGCGTGAGACAGCATATATATAGAATGCATCGTGAAGGAGAAACAAAACAATTTAAATGTTCTGAATGTGAGTTTAGAACAAAACACAAATATTATTTAAAAGAACATGTAAATTTCAAACATTCCGAAGTTAAAAGATTTAAATGTTCGCAATGTGATTTCAAAACAAAACACAAATCATCTTTAAGAAAACATACAAATATAAAACATCGTGCAGAGGAATTGGAACAATTTTATTGTCCTGAATGTGAATTCCAAACGAGTTACAAACGCTACTTGAAGAAACATGTATATAGACATCGTGAAGGAGAACCAAAGCGATTTAAATGTTCTCTATGTGAGTTCAGAACAAACTACAAATCGTGTTTAAGAAAGCATACAAATTTACATATAAAACGTGCAGAGGAAACGAAACAATTTAAATGTCCTGAATGTGAGTTCGAAACGAGTTATATTCTTTCTTTGAGAAAGCATATTAATACCAGTCATGGAGAACCGAAGCGATTTAAATGTCCTGAATGTGAGTTCGAAACGAATTGCAAACGTAATTTGAGACAACATATATTGAGAATGCATCGTGAAGGAGAACCAAAACTATTTAAATGTTCTCTATGTGAGTTTGAAACCAACTACAAACATCATTTAAAGAATCACACAAATATAAAACATCGTGCAGAGGAAGCAGTGCAATTTAAATGTCTTAAATGTGTGTTCGAAACGAATTCCAAGCAATATTTGAGTGAACACGTAAAGAGAATACATCGTGAAGGAGAACCAAATCTGTTTAAATGTTCTGAATGTGACTACGAAACAAACTACAAACGTCAATACAAGGGTCATACAAGTATAAAACATCACGCATTTTAATGCAAAGCATTGTAAAGAGAATTAAAAGAATTTAAATGTCAGGACAGTGCGTACAAGACGAACAAGAAAGTGAATTTAAGAAATCATGTAAATACAAAACATGCCAAAGAAAAACTGTTTAGTTGTGTGAAATATGGATTGTAAATGGAGCTTGTTAAAACATGTAAAAGCAGAATTTTCTAAAGAGGACATAAAACGATTTGAGTATTTGGAATGTGAGTACAAATCAGCTTTAAAAGACATTAATTTAAAACATCGTAAGTAAAGAAGATCGTGAAAAGAATTTATAGTTATAATGTGAGTCCAAAACACGTAATATATCGTAATCATAAATACATGTGCACGTAAAATATAATTCAATAATCGAAAAACCTTTAAACTTGTTTATTATTGAATTATAAGAATTCTAGGAAGAAACACCGCTAATGGAAACGCACATAATTAACTGTAACACGATCATTCATGAATACTAAAATGTTCACTTTTTATTGTAAATTTCAGATCAGATCAGTATAAATACACTGTTGCCATAATTAAAAGGTATACTCTGTATATCTGAAACACGTGAACATAGCGCATTGAAATTTGGTATGCAAGTAATAAAGTAGTATAACGTATATAGTATAACAGAATAGAGGAAGGTACCCTGACGTAGCAGCGACGCAATAAACGAATATTGGTTTACCCGCTGAGAATTATCAGTAGCGGAGAGCATAAGCGTGTGTTCACATTAGTTTATATCATGTGTATATTGATGATGCGAAACATTACGCCACTGATACGGTAAATATTTCGTCCAACGTAATTGTTACGACATACTTCGCGTACATTACGTTCATTACATCAGTTCCTTTCTCTATTCTGTTTTACTATACTCACTAGGAAGGCGGCAAAGGGATGTAACATGGAGTCAATTAGCCGTTATATGGAACGTAGGGATAGCAACTATTCATCTCCAACTCTAGGCTCAATAATTCTTCAATATTAACCGTTAGAGTCGGCGATCCATCATTGTCTTTTTTACACTCACTAGACATGTACGACCGATGTATGCTATAGTACCTTGTACTACATGTTATGCCTTGCTTGTTGTTTATAATGGCGTAGTTTAATGCACGCTTCGATTAGACGTTCACTACGTCTTCGAGGAAACAAGATTGGCGCTTTTCTCAAATCCAGCTTGCATTAGGATTCGTTAGAAGACAAGATGCGCGTCCATTCGACACATTTCTGTTGCCTTGCATAACACCAGTCATTGTGTTCACATTAGCGTTAGGGTGTCATTGGAATATGTTGCAATATCCATCACACATTAGACCTCGACTTTTTGCATAGGGTGCACCATCTTATGCTGGCCAAACTTGCGCTAAATGCCGATATCAGAAAATACACGCAGTTAACGCGGCCTAAACAAGGATAGGATCTTCTCGGTCATTAGTCATGCGAAGGCGTCCAGACCGTGAATATTTCACGCACGTCATGTCTTCTGCATTCTACTGAAGCTTTATACGAGACAACACGCGATTTCAAAGAAGAATAAACTCGCTGCATATTTGTCAAGGAACCGCTAGTGTCCTTCCGTGCACGAGTGAAAGAACGCCAGTCGTTCCTCTTTAATATAACAACTATCGCAGTTACTAACGCCGTTGACCTCCCAGAACAATACTTGCGCGCGCCTCTACCGCTCTCTCCTCTTCACTGATACAAGTTGGCTATTGGGAATATTTAGTTGGTTTAAAGAATCACACAAATCAAATTATATTGATCTAATCTGGATTGTACACTTTCGCGGCCGCTCTCCATGGTATTACAGTCTACCTTGATAAGAAATATTACGGAGGTTAAATGACCCCATAATCAATTTGATACATAATAAAAATAATATTATTTAATAGTAAATATTTATTTGCAAGTAATGGTTAGTGAATTTATTACGAGCACGTGTCTGGCCAGCTGAAACGCTGCAATAAATACGAATAAGAACAGAATTTGCGGGAGTAATAAATGTTTACAATGAGCACTAAAATCCAGAACGTGTGCCAAGCTGAGAGAAAAGATTATTAGTGGAAATAAAGCAACAGGATTACCCTTAAAATTTTGTTCACCAATTTAAATTAATTCTTAAATCAAATTTAAGAAAATAAAATTAATAAAAGCGAGAGCAGCAGATAAAATAAGATATACGTAATTGCAAAGTTATAATAAAAGTCAATCGAGTGATATAAAGCTGTAGAATTAAATATAAAAAGGATTAGATTAAAATTTGTATCGAATGACACATGAGATACTTGCTGTGTGTGTGTGTGTGTGTCTATATATATATATATATATATATATATATATATATATATATCCTGAGCCAGGATTCTATGTTTATTTTACGGTTACAAGACAAACACGTGGACACTGCATGTACGTGTAAAATTTAATTTCGCAAGCTCTTAGAAAGAATGTGTGTAACCTTGGTCATAGCTGGAGTAGAAGAGTATTCCTTCTTACAAGCTGGGGCTTTTAAGAAAAGAAGCGGTAAATTGAAGAGTAAGAAACTGGTCATATTTGAACTAACCAATGAGAAGAGAAAATAGAAATATATTAAGCATTATAAATGATTACCTTTGTCATTTTGCTCTAGTAAAGGTTTTAGACAATTTGATCTAGTTTGCAGAGAAGAAGATGAAAAAAGAGACTACTTAGACTTCGAGATACATCTCGAAACAAAATTAAGGTACAATTGAACAAATCTTCAACTATCAGATTATTGAACAACAAGAAAACGGGAGGACAATTATCACCACGGCAAATATTAATGAAAATTAGAAATCTGCGAATCTCTAAAAACTATTGACATGGAGGAAAAACATTCCGCTGTTAATATCGCATAACCTTTTTGATTCTGCGTTTGAAATGTGAGGAATACAGCAAAAAGTTACTACAATCATTATTGATAACGCTGTAAATATGATGATAATAGTATGAAAATGTGAAATATATTCTATTTTACAAATACTTTTTGTTCATTGTTATTTCTCTAGTTTTCACGTTTTTATTTTATCAGTCTGGCATTATTTTTTATTTAATTATATTATTTAAGTTGAACATCTTAATAATATTTTCTGTAATAAACAAATCAATAAATAGATTCCACCTACTGGAAGTTCTTGATTTTTAAGAGATGGCGCCACCAGAAATAGTCTAAATATTGGTAATTCATTATGTTAAAAATGCTGTTTTTGAATAGTTTAATAATTTTCTTGTGATGTGTATAGATATAATATTTATTGTTCAGTATTTTACATGTTTGCAATCCGTTTTTCATTTATTACAAGATTTAAATTCCTTTGCACGGTATTCATGATTTCTATGACACAACGGTACTTGATTAATAATTTTTTATTTTATTCAAATTTAAAAATATCTCATCTAGAATAATTATATATATTATAATGAGATATGTATAGGTTTAAATATACAATATTTTAATAAATGGTTTGTAACTTTTACACAGAAATTCTTGATTTCGATAAGATGGCGCTGTAATTATTATTTAATATACAATTTTTAAATTGCTGTTTTGGAAAATTATTGTGTATATATTTTGATTAGTTATGATTTTATATGTGTATGTACAGTATACATTTTTTAGATGTAATCATGATATTGTTATATAGACTCACAATTTCATACGTCGTTTTTAGTTATTTTCTTTCGTGAGTTTAAAGTTTTGCTAAAACAGACATTGAAGCATTTACAGTCATGTCTGAAAATGATGCAAAACGTAATCTGAATAATCCAATATTTTCAAAAACTGTATCACACATAAAGAAAGAATATGAAAAAAGTGATTATCAAGACAATAATGCAATTGTTTCTGAATCTGTAATTAATATCGGAAAAACTGAAAATGATGAATTTCAGTTGAAAGGTACAAATGATGGTTTAAAACATTTTCAAATACAGTTATCTAAAATTGATAATAGTATAAATAGTAATGTTAAAATAGAAGACACAAGTGATATAAAAGAATACAATAATATAAGCCACCAGGAATTTATGCCTATCAAAATAGAAGAGGAAGTTAAAATACAAGAAATTATTATACCTTATAATTTAAAAACTGAATTCAAGGAAGGGGTACTACGTAAGTAGAATGTCTATTTCTGATGCTTAAATTTATCTTTGTTTTCGTATATCCATATTGGAATTGATAGAACAAAAACTAAGATTAAAAGAAATATTTTTTAAAACTGTTAAGTAAATATAATCCACTATAGTGAATATGAATAATTTCTTAAATATAGAAGCATAAAATTGTATGTATTAATATGTGGTCCACTTTGGATTAATGCATAATGAACATATTCAATTTTTAAGAAATTATATATACATCGGATTTTCTGTGACACTTTTTTATTCCACAAATTGATAAACGGAAGTCTTTAAGCAACTCAATATATTTAAATTTGGAAATAAT